>JAWNLU010001329.1:1252500-1285000 GCA_035042165.1 Drosophila kuntzei | reverse complement strand
ACGGTTACAAATTTCAATTGGTTTTCACCGGTTAAAGGTTACGCTTTCGGTTGAGGTTTTAATCCCTAGAAAATATACATTTTATTAAAGGCTATAAAATAAAAATTGAAAACCGGAACAGACCTGTATATATATAATTACTCACTTTAATTATTCTCGCTAAGAAAATGAATATATATAGATATTATTATTTTTTTAAATTTGTTGAAAAGATATAAAAAACTAAAAAAAAATTTTTTTCTTGCAAAAATTAAATATGCAATTTATTTATTATGTCGAAACAAATACTGTAGATATTGTCTATATTTCATTTATAGTTTCAATCTTTTTCAAGTTTAACTGCAATTGCTTTGCGATAAATCAAATGCCAGAAACAGGCAATTAACATTTATTTTGAATGTAGAGCGAATATCGTTCATTTCCTAAGAATTTTTTTTACCAATTTAGCTTTATTTTAATCTTGTAATATATAAATCTTAATAAAGGCGCAGTCAGCTTATTTGTTGATCTTCTTAACGGTGGCAATGTAAGACGCTTTCGTAAAATATTTATACATACATTTATTTCTTGTTATCTTAAGGAAATCTCTTTGAAAAATTCTTTTTAAAAATAGGCTTTATTCTTTAGGTTCGCATATTTAACGCAGTCAGTGTTGTGTTAATTGCTTGCTTAAGTGTGGCCAGATTATGCACTTTGTATGTATACATATACGTATGTATGTATGTATGTGTTGATTATTCTCTGTTATCAGGGGTAACTTTGAGGCAACAAACGCCACCTAGCGGGGAATAGCGCGCAGTATGCACACAGCAGGCAGTCAGGCTGGCAACAAACAGTTTGATTAATTGACTGCATGATGATTCCATTTTTATGCTCACTTATGCACACACAAACACGCACACATACAGATACATTTAAAGATACAGATACAGATACATATACAAAAGCGCAATTTACAATGCAAAGCAGTTGCAATTTTCTGCATTGGAGTGAACCCAATAATATTATGTATACGCAATATGTTTATAAATACATACATCAACTGAGAGCAAAAAATTAAATTTGGTAATTCAATTCAATAATAGCTAGCAAAAAAAAAAAAGAACAAAAATAAGAAAATCCAAAAATTGTGCATGTGAAATTTGAAGCTTTAATTAAATTGTAAAATGTCAAAGAGCAAAAAATTAAATAAAATAGTGACGCCAAAAAGTATGCAATAAAAATTGCAACAAATTTGTATTACTGCAAATTGTATGAAATGTAAGAATGTGAATATAAATATGCAGATATTTTTTAAAATAATTTATAACAGGATTTTTAAAGAGTTAACAATGTAAAGCCGTTTATGTTGAGTCCTACATTCACAATGGTAAAGCACACGCATTTTGCCAATTCCACTTGGCTTGGCTAATGAGCCTCCTCCTGTGCATACTTGACCAACTTTTCGGGCACACCCTAATGCCCATATATGCAAGAGTGAGTGTGTGTGTTGGTGTGTGTGTGTGTGTTTTTGTGTGTAAAATGGCGCCGCATCGCCACGGGATTAACTGGCACTGGCTGCTTGAGGGATAATAAGTGCATTGGAGCATCAAATCAATAAAACGCGCACATTGCACATGTTGGACACACACACACACACACACACATATATATATACACATACATACTCATTGTGCATGTGTAGAGGTGTGGATGGTTGGATGGTTGGATAGGGGGGATGGGATGTTGGGTGGCTTGCAAGAATTCGCTGCATCAGTGACTGCAATTGCGAAACATTGTTAATTTATGCAAATTTAGCCACCGCCACCTCCACCGCCACCTCCAACGCCACCTCCAACGCCACCGTCACCTCCACCGTCACCGCCCGCTTTGTGCAACGCCAATGAGGCAAGAGGCGCTGCAATGAAAGCCACAGCAGCCGCCACAGCAGCGGCCGCAACGCCAACAACATTAACGCAGTTGCAGCGCAACCGACACGACTTGCATAATTTTTGGGGTCGAAGGAATACTGGCGGGGCACACTGTAGACTCTATGGGCTGTGTGGAACGCGGGGGAAGAATTTGTTGCCCGGCAACGCGCCTTTCACTTGATTTGCATGCAACGGTCGCCAGCTTCTGTATTTTGTATCTCATTCTAGCAAAACACACTCTCTCTCTCTCTCTCTGTCTCTCGTTGCATGTGTGTGTGTGTGTGTGTGTGTGTGTGTGTCCCACTGCGTGCTGGTTACAATTTTTAACTGTCCTCAACGTCGCATTGACTGGGGACATGGCCAGAATCAAGCTAGCCTCTGGCTCAACTGGGTGCCCATCGAATTAGCACGTCGACTGTTTGCCTTTGGCCTGTCAAACGGGCCATTAGATGAGGCACAGGGTGTGCCAATTTTATAACGAACGAGCACTAGAACTACTAACCTGGAATATATACATACATATATAAAAAAAAAGAGTTGAATCAGAAGTATCATCTGAATGTTGTATAATAAACAGAAAGAACCCTTAACCGATTCAAATTAGTAACTGCAGCCCTAACCAAATAAAACCTTTTTTATTATACCGAAATTGTTCAAACCGAAATAACCGATTAGTAACCGATTCATGTACATATAACGGTTAGTTTCTATTCAATCAAGTACTAAATTTATTATTTATTTATAAACTTATCATAAGCCTTAAAACTTATAATAAGTATGTTTACTAGCAATGGCTGCTTTGGGGTTCAGCTAGATACTTAAAGTACTAAATTTAATTATGTCGTTTTTCGAATTTAACGTTTTTAATTTATAATTTTAGTTTTCATCTTTTCAATTAGATATTTTTGAAATCAAAGAGCATTTGTCATAGCTTTTTAAATTTGGATTACAATTAGTAATCAATTAGATTATAAATTTAAAGAATTGTAATGATTATATAATCACCTTGTGAAGAGTGATATAATATTAAACCCTCGGCTTGTTATCAAACTGAAGCGGCGACTCTAACCAGAGAGTTTTGACATTAAATATGACATATTTATATTTTCATAACTATTTTTTTCAATATTTCTTCTTAAATATTGTTAATAATCAGAAAAAATCAAATTATTTTTGAGATTATTTTTTAATAATTTTAATTATTTTCTAGCAATTTTCAGTAATCTTGATTATTTCTGATTACTTATAAAACATAATTTAATCTGAAATAATCGTATTTTAATAACAACCGAAACGAATATCGGTTTCAGTTACGGATTCGGTTATGCTCGAATTAAGGTTTTCGGTTATCGGTTATGCAAAATCTTGGAGTATCGGTATCGTAACGGTTATCGTTTTTTTTGTAAGTTTTGGTTTATAAATACCGGTATTGTTTCGGTTCACAAAAAAAAATAAGGTTTTCGGGTGACCAAAATAAAATTTGGTTAATTTGGTTTGAAAATTTCGATTATGTTGATTTTACTGATTTTCAATAACTTTGAACTGCCATAAGTTAGTCAAAAGTCAATCAATTTCCATGCGCAATGTAAATTTGAGAATAGTTTTACCTCTTAATTCGTTCTGCATTTAAACTTTTATCATTTTCAAAATTCGAATTTTTTCGAAAAAAACAAAAAAGACAAAGGGGTAACACTGTAAATATTCGAAAAAATTCGATTTTCAAAAATTTTCCAAAATGAACAACATTTAAATGCAGAACGATTTAAGAGATAAAATCATGCACAAATTTACATTGCTCATGAAAATTGATTGACTTTGGTAAAGTTATGGCGGTTCAAAGTTATCAAAGTTGCTCAGTAGCTGCGACGGCCAGAAACGAAATAAACCCTTATAAATGAATCGGTTACTAAACGGTTATTTCAGTATAAAGAGTTTCGGTACAGCGGAAAAAATTTTTTTCGGATACGGTTTCAGTTTCGGTTACAAATTTCAATCGGTTTTTATCGGTTAAAGGTTACGGTTTCGGTTAAGGTTTTAATCCTTGCTTATTACTAATTATTATGACTAGTAATCATTTTTTAATAGCTATGGTATTTGTTCACATATTAAGGTTTTTTGAACATTTTTACAACTAACAATTTTTTGGGTAAAAGAAAATCCTATTTTGAACCCGCTAAAAGTTAAGAAAGCGATATCGTATCCAAATCAAAAGTCAAAGATAACTGAAACCGATATTCGTTTCGGTTTGATACTCTGGAAAGAAGTCTACATTATCTTAGGGAACTATGTAGGCATAGATAATAATGATGACGATTAAAATGATAGTGACACATTTTGTTTCACCTCAGCTTGTTGCATGTTGCATGTTGCACGTTGCATGTGGCATTCAATCAGTTAACGAGTCCACTCAAAATGTGTGCCTCATTTGTGCGTAATGTTGCACACTTTGTCGTATTCGTCCCGGCGATAAGCCAACAAATTGGCGCCAATTATAAAATATACGTATTTGTATGCAGATGCAGATGCTACAGGATAAACATAAATATGTATATAGTATTATACATATGGATGTGCTCATATGATAATACAAATATATGGCTAACTGTATTTATTGTATTGTCTAGACATGAAAAACCGCAGTGCCTGCATTGCATTTGCATTTTTTTTTTCTGCCTCTTTTTATAATATTTTATTTGATGGTTTAACCGCATTAAATGAAGCAACTGAATAATAATAATAATAATAAAAAAAAATGAAGTACGTTTAATTGTCCAATTTGATGCAATTCCCGGCTTCAAAGGGCATATTCAATGCCATAAATGGACAAGCTACCAACTCAATTGCTGTTCACTTTTTGTTATTTGATTCATTCACCTGAAGAACCTGTCGATAGGTCCTCCTCTTCACCAGCTCTACCCGCTGTCATTCGTCATTCATCATGGCTGAGAACTGGGCAGATGTTGTGCAAATTGTGGTAACTTAAGTAGCTTAATAAGTAGAAGTTGCTCAAAGGTCTTTGGACATACATAAATTTGATGTACCTTTAAACATTCCTATATAATTTATAACCTGACGATTTGTACAGTAAAACTTCTGCTTAATGTAATGGATCTTAAGAAATTTTTGATCAAAGCAATTTTAAATTTACATATGACTTTTTTTATCATATCAATTTAATACCTTTAAATATTTATTTACAATAAATACGCAATAATCCCTTACTAATGTAGTAAAAATAAGTTTAGTTAGTTGATTGTTAGTAATATTCATTAAGAACTTATTGATAATTAAACTACTTAAAGTTACTTACAAGAAAACTATAGCCAGAGTTCACTGTACTACACAAATTTGTGTTATACAACTCGACTGACAGCAGCTTACGTTTGGGGCTTGTTTATGTCCAGAACTGGTGCGTTACTTATCTTGTTGTTATCTAAATGATAAGCATTACTTGAACAGCATTAGGCTGTAATCTTCAATCTGTGTGACTCTTATCATAGACGAATTCATGATCATTATGATATTTAACTTGTGAAAAGACTAAAAAAACACAGTCGCAAATGATGGCAACTTTGCTGTTTGGACGGACATTGTTAACTGGTTTGTCTGCGTCATAAAACTGGGGTTAGCAGACTCCCAGATAAATAAAGTGTATATTTTTATTTTTTCTGATACACTTATAAGAACATGCAAGGTATATGTAGATGCTTCCAACGAGAGTATCTGTGAGATGCATATGATAAACTTGAGAGATAAGATCATGCCAATTGGCCTTAGTCATGATCTTTGCAGTGATCCACTCTGAACCACATTTCCGGCCAGACCAATGCAACACATTTAGCTGTATAGTACATATTATACAAGTACGACATCATTAATATTTTTATTTACTCTTCTACCACTTTGAAATTGTGCAAATAAAGCAAAATTTGTCACAGGAAATGCGCAGATCTCAAGCGTCTCTTGTCTTTATCGCATTCTAAAATTAAAGATTAAGATCTACGACGATTACGTATGGTTATTAAACAGATGTGTGAAAGATCATTATTAGGATTAAGTTAATGAACATCGGAAGCACTAACAAGATTTGCATAATTTCTTTATTATTATTTTTATCATTCACACAAGGCCTGATTCATATCACGGCATATCAAATGCTACAAATTATGCTCGTAATATTTCATTTCATTTGGGGGAAATTCTTGTCGATTATAAACTAAAATAGCCTTGTTACAGTTTGCTTAACTCACTTTGTTAATCTGCATTTATATTTAACTTAACTTACGCCGAATTTCAACTAAAACCCTTTAAGTTTGATAACAAAATACCTGGAATATGCTGATATTTTTTTTATTTCCGAGTATTTTTTGTAAATGTATTTTCTAGTGTGATAAATTATGCGACTGATATCAATAAAATGTAGTTTTCATTCAGAAAATACGTTATTGTTTTTACGCAACTTTTTAACTGTAGACAGTGAAATATTTTTTTGTATTTTATAAGTTTCGGTTTAAAAATACCGGTATGGTTTCGGTTCACAAAAACATAAATACTAATGTTTCCGGTTGACCAAAATAAGATGCTTTATTCGTTGTTTTACATGAAAAAGGACTTAATGATCTTCTTAGTTAGCCTGGCAAATAATTTTATCTGGTTACCGGAATGATCCAGTGTAATGTAATGATTTTGAATAACTTTGAACTGCCATAACTCAGTCAAAAGTCAATCAATTTCCATGCGCAATGTCAATTTGAGTATGATTTTACCGCTTAATTCGTTCTGCATTTAAATTTTGTTCATTTTGAAAATTCAAAATTTTCGAAATTTTTCGAAAAATGATAAGGCGTAACACTGTAAAATTTCTAAAAAAAATTCAAAATTTTTGAATTTTAAAATGAAAAAAATTTAAATGCAGAACGAATTAAAAGGTTAAATCATGCTCAAATTTGATTTGCGCATGATAATTGATTGAGATTTGACAAAGTTATGGCAGTTCAAAGTTATCAAAGTTGCTCAGTAACTGCGACGGCCAGATCCGAAATAAACCGTTAGAAATGAATCGGTTACCAAACGGTTATTTCAGTTTAAAGAGTTTCGGTTTATGGGTTTCGGTACAGTGGAAAAAAATATTTTCGGTTACGGTTTCAGTTACGGTTACAAATTTCAATCGGTTTTCATTGGTATGGTTATGGTTTCGGTTAACGTCTTTATCCCTTGTTTTAAGTAAGGAACTTTATTTACTACTTAAAAATCGTGGAATTCTAAATAAATATGATAGAAAAATAGTTATTTGGACTGACGAATATTACGTCATCTGATAAGAAATCACAACTAAAAAACATTCCGCAAAAAAATTAAATTATTTTAATAATAATTAGAAACAGAAGGCAAAACAGGTGGAGATTGCTCAGATTTTTAACTGCAATATCATAAATTGGTCGCAAACTTATCTGGGGGCAAACAAGAGATTATCGTTGGATGTTTGCTTAGCGTCAGAGAGATTCGCGAGATAAGTGTAGATGTTAGTGGGAAATTGAATATAAGCAGCTTGACCGTGTATACCGAGGATAGTAACGATTTTACATTCGAACCAAAAACATATCCAACGACGATGACGAACAAAATATCCAGATTTTTACTTATACTTGTGGTAATTGAAAAGAACTTTACTAACGCGCACAGAAAACCGAAACAATATCGAACAAATTACCCAAAACCCAAAAACCCGTAAACCCGCCTACATTCCCCTCATAAAACAAACACAGAAAAACAAAAAACACAAATATTTTATTACAATTATTATTTGTATAATACTTTTTTGGTTTTTTTAATGATGAGTTTTTATTATTAACATTTTGTGTGGCACTTTGCGGGCTTTGGATACGCGTGACTAAACAAACACCCCTGTCCCCGAAAACAAACTAACAATAGCTGCCGGGATTCTTGATACTTTGGATATCGTTCAGATCACTCGGCGGCAACTCGAAAATATCCTATGCAAGTGATAACTAAACCAGTGTAATATATTACAATATTTTACTGACTTGTGACGAACTGTGCACCAGTGTGACCCAAAGCCAAAGTAATACTAACCACCCAATCTTTCTCTCTCTCTACCTGCCTCTCCTCTTTTCCTCTTCTTTGACTTTTACAGATAGCTGGAATGCTCGATAGACAAGATGCTATGCCAACCAATGCCGAGATCATTAGCATCAATTGCAATGGAAAATCAGCCATTTGTGTTGGTACCACAACCTATCAGACTTGCCACTCGGATGTAGCGTCGGGCAGAATCCAAAGTTGTCCTCTCAATACGCGTTGCATCAATGATAGCCTGGAGATGTGTGTGCCAGTCAAACCAGTTCTACCGGATGATAGTGCACCGACAGCTGCTGTTGTGAAGATGACCACCGTCACGGATAGCCCCCTCCCGGGTGGCAGTAGCTCGGCCGCTCTTGTTGAATCCACCACGGGCATTCCGACTAGACCTACCAAGCCCTCCATCACGGAAGGTCCAACGGTACCTAGTATTTCTACCGAAGGTCCCGATACAACACAGCAGCCCATTGTGACAACTGTTCCCTCTGATACGACCACAGCGCCAGTAGATATAACCACAGTTGCTCCGATTGAGACGACCGTTCCCTTTGAGACGACTACAGCGCCAGTGGATATAACCACAGATGTTCCCATTGAGACGACTGGCCAACCCATTGTTGAAACAACAATTTGGAATACCAATGCACCTGTTGAACCTGAATCAACACTGCCCAGCGAGCCGGTGGATACCACAACTGACGCTGCAGTAGATCCCAATACGACCAGTGATCCCAACTGGAGCACCAATGCACCTGTTGATCCCAATGCACCAGTCGATACTACACCTCTTGGTCCTGAGCAAACGACATTGCCTCCTGTCTATCCTACTGCTCCAGTGGACCCCAACACTCCCGTGGATCCAAATGCACCAATTGATCCTAATGCTCCAGTGGACCCTAACTCACCTGTTGACCCAAATGCACCAGTTGATCCCAATGCTCCAGTCGATCCTAACGCACCAGTCGATCCCAATGCTCCAGTCGATCCTAACGCTCCAGTTGATCCCAACGCTCCAGTTGATCCCAACGCACCGGTCGATCCCAACGCTCCAGTTGACCCAAATGCACCAGTTGATCCCAACGCACCAGTTGACCCAAATGCACCAGTCGATCCTAACGCTCCAGTTGATCCCAATGCACCAGTTGATCCTAATGCTCCAGTCGATCCTAACGCACCAGTCGATCCCAATGCTCCAGTTGATCCCAACGCTCCAGTTGATCCCAACGCACCGGTCGATCCCAACGCTCCAGTTGACCCAAATGCACCAGTTGATCCCAACGCTCCAGTTGATCCCAACGCTCCAGTTGACCCAAATGCACCAGTTGATCCCAACGCACCAGTTGACCCAAATGCACCAGTTGATCCTAACGCTCCAGTCGATCCCAACTCTCCAGTTGACCCTAATGCACCAGGTGAAACAACAACAGCTGGACCTGAAGATACATCTGCGGGAACGACCTTATCACCTGTCGATCCCAACGCTCCAGTCGATCCCAACGCACCGGTCGATCCCAACGCACCAGTCGATCCCAATGCACCAGTCGATCCCAACGCACCTGTGAATCCTAACGCTCCGGTCGATCCCAACGCACCTGTGAATCCTAACGCTCCAGTCGATCCCAACGCACCAGTCGATCCCAACGCACCGGTCGATCCCAACGCACCTGTGAATCCTAACGCTCCAGTCGATCCCAACGCACCAGTCGATCCCAACGCACCAGTCGATCCCAACGCACCAGTCGATCCCAACGCACCGGTCGATCCCAACGCACCTGTGAATCCCAACGCTCCAGTCGATCCCAATGCACCAGTCGATCCCAACGCACCTGTCGATCCCAACGCTCCAGTCGATCCCAACGCACCTGTGAATCCTAACGCTCCAGTCGATCCCAACGCACCAGTCGATCCCAACGCACCGGTCGATCCCAACGCACCTGTGAATCCTAACGCTCCAGTCGATCCCAACGCACCAGTCGATCCCAATGCACCAGTCGATCCCAACGCACCTGTCGATCCCAACGCTCCAGTCGATCCCAACGCACCTGTGAATCCTAACGCTCCAGTCGATCCCAACGCACCAGTCGATCCCAACGCACCGGTCGATCCCAACGCACCTGTGAATCCGGACGCACCGGTCGATCCCAACGCTCCAGTCGATCCTAACGCTCCAGTCGATCCCAACGCACCGGTCGATCCCAACGCACCTGTGAATCCTAACGCTCCAGTCGATCCCAACGCACCTGTGAATCCTAACGCTCCAGTTGATCCCAACGCACCGGTCGATCCCAACGCACCAGTCGATCCCAACGCACCAGTCGATCCCAACGCACCGGTCGATCCCAACGCACCTGTGAATCCCAACGCTCCAGTCGATCCCAACGCACCAGTCGATCCCAACGCACCGGTCGATCCCAACGCTCCAGTCGATCCCAACGCACCAGTCGATCCCAACGCACCGGTCGATCCCAACGCACCTGTGAATCCCAACGCTCCAGTCGATCCCAACGCTCCAGTCGATCCCAACGCACCAGTCGATCCCAACGCTCCAGTCGATCCCAACGCTCCAGTCGATCCCAACGCACCAGTTGATCCCAACGCACCTGTGAATCCCAACGCTCCAGTCGATCCCAACTCACCTGTGAATCCCAACGCTCCAGTCGATCCCAACGCACCGGTCGATCCCAACGCACCTGTGAATCCTAACGCTCCAGTCGATCCCAACGCACCAGTCGATCCCAACGCACCAGTTGATCCCAACGCACCTGTGAATCCTAACGCTCCAGTCGATCCCAACGCACCAGTCGATCCCAACGCACCGGTCGATCCTAACGCTCCAGTCGATCCCAACGCACCTGTGAATCCCAACGCTCCAGTCGATCCCAACGCACCTGTGAATCCCAACGCTCCAGTCGATCCCAACTCACCTGTGAATCCCAACGCTCCAGTCGATCCCAACGCACCGGTCGATCCCAACGCACCTGTGAATCCCAACGTTCCAGTCGATCCCAACGCACCAGTTGATCCCAACGCACCTGTGAATCCTAACGCTCCAGTCGATCCTAACGCACCGGTCGATCCCAACGCACCTGTGAATCCTAACGCTCCAGTCGATCCCAACGCACCGGTCGATCCCAACGCACCTGTGAATCCCAACGCTCCAGTCGATCCCAACGCACCTGTGAATCCCAACGCACCTGTGAATCCTAACGCTCCAGTCGATCCTAACGCACCAGTTGATCCCAACGCACCTGTGAATCCTAACGCTCCAGTCGATCCCAACGCACCGGTCGATCCCAACGCACCTGTGAATCCCAACGCACCTGTGAATCCTAACGCTCCAGTCGATCCCAACGCACCAGTTGATCCCAACGCACCTGTGAATCCTAACGCTCCAGTCGATCCCAACGCACCGGTCGATCCCAACGCACCTGTGAATCCCAACGCACCTGTGAATCCTAACGCTCCAGTCGATCCCAACGCACCAGTTGATCCCAACGCACCTGTGAATCCTAACGCTCCAGTCGATCCTAACGCACCAGTTGATCCCAACGCACCTGTGAATCCTAACGCTCCAGTCGATCCCAACGCACCAGTTGATCCCAACGCACCTGTGAATCCCAACGCACCTGTGAATCCTAACGCTCCAGTCGATCCTAACGCACCGGTCGATCCCAACGCACCTGTGAATCCTAACGCTCCAGTCGATCCCAACGCACCAGTTGATCCCAACGCACCGGTCGGTCCCAACGCACCGGTCGATCCCAACGCACCTGTGAATCCTAACGCTCCAGTCGATCCCAACGCACCAGTTGATCCCAACGCACCGGTCGGTCCCAACGCACCGGTCGATCCCAACGCACCTGTGAATCCTAACGCTCCAGTCGATCCCAACGCACCAGTTGATCCCAACGCACCGGTCGGTCCCAACGCACCGGTCGATCCCAACGCACCTGTGAATCCTAACGCTCCAGTCGATCCCAACGCTCCAGTTGATCCCAACGCACCTGTGAATCCTAACGCTCCAGTCGATCCCAACGCACCAGTTGATCCCAACGCACCTGTGAATCCTAACGCTCCAGTCGATCCCAACGCACCTGTGAATCCCAACGCTCCAGTTGATCCCAACGCACCGGTCGGTCCCAACGCACCGGTCGATCCCAACGCACCTGTGAATCCTAACGCTCCAGTCGATCCCAACGCACCAGTTGATCCCAACGCACCGGTCGGTCCCAACGCACCGGTCGATCCCAACGCACCTGTGAATCCTAACGCTCCAGTCGATCCCAACGCTCCAGTTGATCCCAACGCACCTGTGAATCCTAACGCTCCAGTTGATCCCAACGCACCAGTTGATCCCAACGCACCTGTGAATCCTAACGCTCCAGTCGATCCCAACGCACCTGTGAATCCCAACGCTCCAGTCGATCCCAACGCACCGGTCGATCCCAATGCACCTGTGAATCCTAACGCTCCAGTCGATCCCAACGCACCGGTCGATCCCAATGCACCTGTGAATCCTAACGCTCCAGTGGATCCCAACGCACCTGTGAATCCTATCGCTCCAGTCGATCCCAACGCACCTGTGAATCCTAACGCTCCAGTGGATCCCAACGCACCTGTGAATCCCAACGCTCCAGTCGATCCCAACGCACCGGTCGATCCCAATGCACCTGTGAATCCTAACGCACCGGTCGATCCCAACGCACCTGTGAATCCCAACGCTCCAGTGGATCCCAACGCACCTGTGAATCCTATCGCTCCAGTCGATCCCAACGCACCTGTGAATCCTAACGCTCCAGTGGATCCCAACGCACCAGTTAATCCCAACGCTCCAGTCGATCCCAACGCACCGGTCGATCCCAATGCACCTGTGAATCCTAACGCTCCAGTGGATCCCAACGCACCTGTGAATCCCAACGCTCCAGTCGATCCCAACGCACCGGTCGATCCCAATGCACCTGTGAATCCTAACGCTCCAGTGGATCCCAACGCACCTGTGAATCCTAACGCTCCAGTCGATCCCAACGCACCTGTGAATCCTAACGCTCCAGTCGATCCCAATGCACCTGTGAATCCTAACGCACCAGTCGATCCCAACTCTCCAGTCGATCCGAATGCACCTATCAACCCCAACGCTCCATTGAACCCGAATACGCCAGTCAATCCCAACACTCCAGCTAATCCTAATACACCTGTGAATCCCAATGATCCCAATTCCCCAGTAAACCCCAACGTTCCATTAAATCCACCAATTATCCCATCGAATCCCACAGTTCCCATCAGACCGACAAATCGTCCAATCCCCGAACATCCAGTTAGGCCAGGTCGTCCCCATTATCCCGGTCATGGCAATGGTAATGGCCACGGTCAAGTGTCACCTACCCGCCGACCTTTCTGGCCCAATTGGCACGATTGGATGAATAGCTGGCGTCCATCTATAAGACCTGTTCTTCCAACGATTGCGCCCACTCCAAATAAGCCTGAATCGAACAACAAGCCTGAAACTGCCGAGTCAGTAGAGCAACCTGCTGAGGTACCGTCGGGTGGTTCGATCTCCAATGAGAATGCATCGGTTGAAGAGAGCAACAAGAAGACCGAAGATCAGTCGAAGGAGCAGGAGAAAAGAAGCCAGGCTCTGCTGAAAATAGCTCTGCCGAAAAGAAGAAGGATGACAAGAAGTCGAAGGACTCCAAGGAGGAAACTGCCAATGAGAAGAGAAAGAACAAAAACTCTGCCGAGGATAAAAATGACAAGAAAGACGGCAATAAATCCAAGGAATCCAAGGAGGAGAAAGACAGCGATAAGAAGAAGTCTAAAAGTTCAGATGAGGATAAGAAGGATGAGAAGGACAGCAAGAAGTCAAAGGATTCTAAGGAGTCCAAGGAAAATAAGGACAGCGAGCAGAAGAAGTCCAGTGAAGATGAGGACATTGATGATCTGAACTCCAAGGAGAAGAAGCAATACGTTAAGAACATCATCAAGAAGCTAGGAGATGAGGATGAATGCGATGAGGACGATATTTATCCAGATGTTCGTGATTGCCGCAAGTATTACCGTTGCGAGATCAAGAAATCTGGTAAACATAAGTTTGTCCATTTACGTTGCGACAACAAGGAGCGCTTCGACTACCGCAGCCTCAAGTGCATCTCAAAGGATGATGCGAAGTGCTTGCATAGGTAGATATTCCTGAAAGTCAAAAATCAATCCAATGCCACGAATCAAACGGATACGTCGATAGCTGTAGCATTCCATATATAATCTCAAAATAAATTCAATGATATTAGCAACGATATATACACATTAATGTACTTAATTAATTCTTTTTTTTTTCTTATTTATTATAACAATTACATTTAGTTTGCTTGTCAAATAAAACATAATTTATATATGCACAAATCAATAAAGTCAATCAAATTGCATTCTCAATCCAACAGGTTGATTTTCATGAAGAAGGCTGCTAAAAAATAGTTGGATTTAAATTTGGAGTAAAGATCTCCGAAGAGTTTTTCTCGAAATTCTAGTATAATTCTATGACAAAGATTAATGATTTTTCTGCTTTTTCTTTGGTTCCATCTGCTCGCATTGAATAGTAATTATTATAATTAACCTATCCCCTTGGAATGCTTCGTAAGTTCTGATAAGTTAATGAATCCTACAGCACTTGTAAAGTTTTCCCTGGAACTTCTTTAAAGCGTTTCACTTACACTTGCAATGTTTTTTAGTGTTTTTTCTTTTTTTTTTTTTTTTTGTTTGTCCCTATGTAAATATTTAGTGTAGCATAGAAATTTGAAGTGAAACGTAAACACAAGCAGAAAGCGTTAAGGGAAAGTGCATTGGATGGATGGACAGGGTGAACATGATGGGGAAGGGATGGGTGGTTACAAGGGCGTGGCACCGAAGCAGAGCAATACACTTAAGTTGATTCGCTGTCATCCATTGCAGCTCATTTATCATTAGATGAAGTCATACATACTCACACAACGAGAGCAACAGAGACAGGGCAATAAGAGTGAAAGAGAGGTAGAGAGAGAGAGGGGAAGTGAGAGAGGAAGATAGACTGGGTGCAGGCAACCGGCACCAGGCTCGGCGACAGTTTCAACGTCGCCTAAGTAGTGTGCTGAGACGTGGGCGTGGCAGTGGGCGCGTCAAGAGTAAGCATTACATTTTTGCAGCGACAATGCAGGGCAAGAGCCAGGACCGCGACCAGAACCAGAACCAGGACCAGGACCTGAGCATGACCAGCAAGCAAGCAAAGGAGCAAGGACTAGAATGCGATGCTACCACCACCTGCCCCACCACCAGCAGATTTAGCAGTACCAGCTTTAGCATGAGCAAGAGCAACAGCAACGCCATCGTCACCGCCATCGCCACCACCACCGTCACCGCCAACAACCGACGACTGAAGTAATTCAATTTTTATCGTGGGTAATTTTGTAACGAGAAACGAAAGAAGCCAACGGCAAATGGCGCTGACCAGGAGCGGGGTGTAAGTGATACACTCGAAGAAATTACAAGTGATTCCGAGCTGAGTACTCTTCCAGAAGGTATTCTAATTTTACTACAACATTCCATTCCATTGGAATCCCATTGTTGAGTGTAATCATTATTACATTTTTTTAATAAGTAAATAAAGCTTTCGTAAAACGTTGTAGTCAAGCTCGACTGTAGTTGGTATATTTGTTCTAATGTTAAAATTAATTTACATAGCAGAAAAAATGTGTTTTTGTTGAACAATATGTTCTTATTATTATATTTTATATTCAAAAGCCGGCAAATCAACTAGAAGACAATCGGACAATTAAAAGAATTATCTAAAAGAGTATATAAGACCGCTATCGGTACTACACCAAATTTCACTTTTTAAGCATTGAATACTTTTCAGGGGTCAGCGAAATCTAATATCATTATTTGTAAACTTTAATGCAATTTTTGATAACATTTTTAAATAGGAAGAAAATTTGAATTCGGAACTTCTGTATTGAAATGTTTCACATTTTCTTCAAGTTTAGGCAAGTATGAATTGAAATTTTAAAAAATTTTTGAATATATTTTAAACACGACATTTTTAATGGAATTTTAATGATTATATTAAGTTTGCCGTTGAATATTTCTCTCAGTTGAAGTGTAGATGCGATTTGTGTATTGAAGCTCTGACTATATAGAACAAGTTGAGCTTTAAGCCAGGATTCGCGTTGGCCACCATTGTAATTGTAGGGCGTGGCAAGGGCGGATGCTCTTTCAGTGCGAGTGTGTGTGTGTGTGTTTGTGCGACCATACGTTGAAAATTCAATTTGCCTGATGACTTGCTGTGGTTTAAATATAACCAAAAAGCGACATCGGCCATTAAACTCATTGCCACTGTTGCTGTCCTGGCCTGGATATGCTGGCCAATGTGCCACTATATACCACAATCCTGCCCATATCCACATTATATACTTATGCATACGATAAAAACATAAAGCTCAGAGAAAAAAAAATTTGTTTAAAAAAGTGCAAAAAAAAATGAAAGTTAAGCGAACGCAAAAAATCGTAAACTTTGTTAACTTCATTTGACAACAGCAACAGCAGCACGAACTGAAGCTGTCACAGGCGCAGAGAGAAGGTCGAGAGGGAATGGCGGAGAGGGTAGTGGGGGGGGGAGATGGGGGAATGATGCTCTGATCCAGGACATAGCTTTATGTGCTCGCCACTCGTAGTTTGTCGCTACTTGCAGCTGTTCGTTGATTGGATTTCAGGCGCTTGAAAAATCAATTTTTATTTAATTAATGTGCCTCGTTGCATGCTTTACACATATATAAACACACACAGTCGTAGATACTGAAACAAACTGTGAGCAGTCTTTTCAAGCTGAAAATAGTCTTCATAAGAGTATCTTTCCATGTCGACAATTACAATTTATATATGAGCTCGCTTGTAATCAATTGGTATTCCCATTAAATGCGCTTCCATTGTGGTGACAACGGGTTCACGGGTTACATATGCAAAGGGTATTTCTAATATTATATCTTCTGTAGAATAAGCTTTATATTTTTCACTGAACCAAATAGGTAATCCCATTTTATTCGAGCGTAGACTGGCAGACAAGAAGATATTCGACAGTAGCATGCACTTTCTATTGTCTATATCAGCAGTGGGTACGAAATATTCGATCGAGGGCACTACATCAACATCTACAACAATCACAAACTTCTGAATTCATAAATTAAGCAAAATGAACACTTTTATGACTCTATGTGCCGCGTCGCAAATCGAGCATTTGCTGTGTGGTTGAGCAGAGTCAAAGTCGAGACGATGCATTTATTTTGTTATTACGTGTGTTTTGTTATTGGAGAATTTGGGTTGAGCGGCGTACAGGCGCCTTAACTTCTACTGTTGTTATTGTAAGCTCGCTCCAGATCGGCAACTGTTCGTTCAAGTGCTTGTGCGTCTGCTTGGCGCCACTTTCCACAAAATATCGGACTAATCACACAGAGCATCGGGAGCAATTATTTATCTCATTCTTCTTAACTTACAATATATTTTATGATATCAATTTCAAGATAAATAAAAAATTAATTCGAATTAAAATAAATGAAATAGAAAATAATATTAACAATAAGGAAATTGCATTGGAAACTCAAGTAAAAACTCAAGACTTAATATAAAAATGGTCATTGAAAATTGTGCGTTTATGTTTGATGATAGTTGGCTTAACTTTCAATATAAAATACTCAATTTCCGAAGCAACATTTCTGGAAAATCCATTATATGACAGCTTGGCTTAACCAACAATGCGATTAGCTTAACTAAAGTTGGATTTCCATTTAAGCTTCCAAGTGATAGGCAATCTATGAATAGAAGCTTGGATACTTCATAGGTAGTGGCTTATCCTGGCCAATCTCGACATCAATCAGTTGGTCCCAACATTCTGTTTAGATGCCATCAAACGGTTTATTTTGTTGCCTCTCACGCAATGCACACAATGACGCCGCGGGGAGTTGGCCAACAGGCTGGGGTAAGATGGTAAGAGGGTAAGAGGGTGAGAGGGTAAGAGGACGACACACCTGCAAATACCGCCGCATAAGCAACAAGAAGAAGATGAAGAGGAAGATGAAGAGGAGGAATAAAAATCTTGTACTTGTATATTTAATATTCACATTTCAATTGTTTTTTGGCCCCAACCACTCGACTGCGTTCATCGCGTAACTTTGCCCCGCCCCCAATCCCCAATCCTGACTCCCCCATCAGCGTCTCCGTTTTGTGTATCCCACTTTGCCAGTTGTGGAAGTCCTCCAATCTCCAATCTCCAACCTGCCACCAGCATCTCCTTCTGCTCTGCCCTTTTGCTTATTTGCTTTGACTTTTGAGCTCTCCTTTTTGGCGTTGACGACGGCACTGGCAATGTTATTGTTGTTATTGTTGTTGCTGGTGTTGCTGGGCGTTGCTCTTGCCTTTTATTTATAAAATTTTCATAAAGTTTTGTGTTATTAAAAATGGAATATATTCTCGCGCGAATACGCAATGGAATATTAATAGCATGGAATAACTTGAATTTGTATACAAATAAGCAAAGAGCATTAAAATGAGAGACTTACTACTTATATACTAATGTCAGTATATACATGCATACATATATGTTTATAAGGAGACAAGACAACATCAGTATTATCCAAAGATACTTTATAAAGCCTTGCATAACATTGCGGACAATCAGAAGTTCAAAAATGGTTAATCTCACTTTTAAAAATCTTTTTGAATAACTCAATCGTATCCATCTCAAATTTTGGATAGTTACTGAAATTATGCTAAAACTAAGTTCCTGTAAATTCTATTGCTTTTTGATCCAAAAAGTATGCTATAGATTTTTCCAACCCGCTGATTTCAAAGTATAATTACTTTAGGAAAATACATTTATTTTTCTTACAAAAATTCTGCCTGTTTGTTGTATATGATACTAGATACTAATAGGTTTGTAATTTATTTATAACTCAACTATTATTGTTATAATCCAACACTAACGGTCTACATTTAAAAAAAATTGCACAATCAAAAGAAATTCATTATTAAATCTCAACCAGAAAAAGTCAAATTACATGTTTAAAATGAAACTAATCGATAATATTTACGGATGTCTTTTATGGCGGACGTTAATCAACACTTAATCAAGCTACTTGTCAGACAGTGAAAATAATATTGTTTGACAATTAATGAGAACGATACAAGAGTAAAGTTCAGATAAGTAAAAATGTCTGAAAACGAGAATCTAACAGAGGATAATGAAATTTCCGAGCTGGAGAATCAGTTCATCATGCGATTCCCCAAGGTAAATAATCAATAACTAGACATAACTAACATATTTTCAAGCTATACGTATGTTATACGTATTTCCTGATAGGACATTGCAGAATCGGTACTTGAATCGGTTGAAACTGGAGACATAAATGAGAAACTGACTATAGAATTAGACAGTGAGTTGCGATATGGCGAAGTGCGTATGAATGATCAAGTGTTGCATGCCAAATTCGTTGACTTGCCGACAGTTGTCGAGAGCTACAAGACGGCTGACAATATTAACCTATATAAGACGGCAGATATCAGCCAGATGTTGCTTTGCTCCATAGAACTGATACCGATGAAGGAGCACACTAACGAGGGGAAGGAGCTGGAGAAGCTTCTGAATTCCGACATGGAGGACGACAAGGAAAACAAATCACAGAACAAGGATATTCCAAAGGTAGATGAGAAATTCCTTTGGCCCCATGGCTTAACCCCGCCCACTAGGAATCTACGCAGGCGTCGAATCGCCAATGCCATGAAGGGGAAGAACGTGGAGCCGGCAGAGCAGGACATTCTTAAAGAGGTCAAATATCTGCTACGCATGGACAGTGAAGCTGTCCGTGTCCAATACGAGGTGCTAGATGATGACGGCCAGCCTGATGAACAGGATCCGATTGATGCTAAAGGATCCGACGATGACATCGACGAACTTGTCAGCAAACTATTTTAATTATTTTGAGAGCAACTGCTTTCTTTTGGATTTTTAATTGTTTTTAATTTCAAATAAATGCTTGTCGCAAAGACTTATAAAGTGTAATGTGTTTAATCACACATGCAACTTTAGCACATTAGTAAATAAATTGTTTATTATATTAAACAAGAATCTTCGTTGACTTGTGTAACATTTAAATTGGATGAGCAATTTAATTTTTGTGAAATTACCTGGAGTGAAGTTCAAGTTCAAGTAAGTAACTAAACTCTTGGGAATTACATTAACAAAAGTGTCATCATGCTGGGTACATCAGCTATGTGAATCTGTGCATATTAATGGGTGTCGAAGGGGTCAACACGGTTAGCCAGTGGCAACAACTACATCAACATGGACTACACACACAGAGAAAAAAGTCGTTTTAAAAATAAGTTGGAAGAAAACCCAATGAAGTATTTCCGATACTTAAAAAAAATACTTGATTTAACTACGAATTAAATAAAATGAGCAATCAAATTCTATGACCAAGTACTAACAATCTTGAGATAAGAACAAAAAATCTTGAATCAAGTAAAACTCCAAAATAACTAGAAATGAGTGCGAAGAGACTCGAGACTCAAGTTCGACTCACAGATCAAGTATATAAAATCTTAAATCAAGTACTTCAATTCTTACATCATTTTAGCATTCGCTTCGAATTCCCAAATAATTCTAGCGTATTTGCATTGAGAAGCAGTTCGAGGGGCACTGAGAACTTCATACTTTATTTAACAGAATAATTTCTGTAGTCAGTCTTCACTTACTTTCTTATTTTGATAATATTATTAGGAACTACTTATTGGAAGAACATTTTATACATACAATTCAAGTTAGTAGGATTTTAAATTAAGTCTGCAATATGCTTTAATCAAGTAACATGTTCATATTTTAAAATGATTTTGTACTCAGTATCAGAATTAAAGGATCAACTTGGATCAAGTTCATTTGTACTTAAATGAAAACACTAAAATACTTAAATTTCGTACTTGAAATATGATCGAAATACTTGACTTTAGTAATTTCAATCTTAGTGAGAAATCAAGTTAAGTTCGAAATGTGGCGTTTTAAGTACGAAATACTTGATTTTTTCCCTCTGTGCACACACGCACACACACATAACCATACACACACATGAATCATGAGGTCTGCCATGCGAGGCGTCTGTTTTCTCAGCGCGAACGTGCCAAAGAAAATAGCCGCAGCCCAAGAAAGTGACAGCCAGAGAGAGAGAGAGAGAAAGAGAGAGAGAGAGAGAGGGGAGAAATGACGGTTGGCATAATAAATCACTGGGAGGAGACAAAGTTGACCCAGTAAGTGAACCCGATAAGACGACGACGGACCCGGCTAAAGTTCGCCTCAAGTCAAGCCGAATTGCTTGGAGTGCGTAGGTGTCGGACGTTGAATGTTGAATGTTGAATGTTGACTGTTAGACGTTAGACGTGCCACACGTTGGATGGGGCAAATGCACCTTGAGCACGGTAATTGCTTTGGACGGCCGCTGAAAGCCCAAACAAATTATAAATTGCCGCCAACAATGTTGCCCGGCTCAAAGGCTTAAAAAAATGGTTTTCACAAAAAAGAAAAAAAGATGTGAAAGGAAATGTTGGCCCACTTCAACTCGCTCATTACCCCGCCCCGCTGGCTTATCTTGGCCATGTTGATCCATCAGCTTCAGCTTCTACTAACTGTTAACTGTTAGCTGTGAACTGTTAACGGTTAACTGGGAACAGGCATCAGGCATCAAGAGTCTTCATCTTCATGAAACATTTTCTGATTGCGTGTGCATTTTTAATGTCGCTTGGCCTTTTCGCCTTTTGGCCTTTTCAGTCTATGTACGCACTTCATTCATCAATGTGCGCGCCGTGGCCCCCAAGACAAATGATGATGTCTGGGTTCCTACCTGTTAGCATTACTCGGCCATCTTGGCACTGGATACCATTTACCTTTAACGCTTGTCCCCCCTTTTCACCTCTTCACCCCATCAACCATTCCACCTTTTGTTTTCACTTGAAGCTGCTTCTGGCCATGCACTGAGAGAAAAGTCAAGTTATTTCGTACTTGAATCAAGAATTTCCGATGTCAAAAGTCAGCCGAGCCTGAAAATTCTTGATTCGAGAACGATATTCTAAATTTATTAACTTCTTGAAATTCTTGATATCAAGATCGTTCGAATAAGTCAAGATCGTTTCAGGATTATTTTAAGCTGGGATTAAAACCGAAACGAATATCGGTTTCAGTTGCGGTTTTGGTTATGCTCGAATTATGTTTTTCGGTTATCGGCTATGCCAAATCTTGGAGTATAGGTTTCGTAACGGTTATCGGTTTTTTGTAAGTTTCGGTTTAAAAATAAAGGTATTGTTTTCACAAAAAAAAATAAGGTTTTCGGGTGACCAAAATAAGAATTTGGTTAATTTGGTTTAAAAATTTAGACTATTTTGATTTTACTGATTTTTAATAACTTCAAACTGCCATAACTTAGTCAAAAGTCAATCAATTTCCAAGCGAAATGTAAATTTGAACAAAGTTTTACCTCTAAATTCGTTCTGCATTTAAATTTTTATCATTTTCAAAATTCGAATTTTTTCGAAAAAATCAAAAAAAGACAAAGGGGTAACACTGTAAATATTCGAAAAAATTCGATTTTCAAAAATTTTTCAAAATGAACAAAATTTAAATGCAGAACGAATTAAGAGGTAAAATAATGCACAAATTTGCATTGCTCATGAAAATTGATTCAGTTTTGACAAAGTTATGGCAGTTCAAAGTTATCAAAGTTGCTCAGTAACTGCTACGGCCAGAATCGAAATTAACCCTTATAAATGAATCGGTTACTAAACGGTTATTTCGGCTTAAAGAGTTTCGGTTTGTGGGTTTCGGTACAGTAAAAAATTCTTTCGATTACGGTTTCAGTTACGGTTACAAATTTTAATCGGTTTTCACATGTTAAAGGTTACGGTTTCGGTTACGGTTTCGGTTAATGTTTTAATCCCTGGTTTTGAGTAATATTCTCAATATAATCCCGAAATACTTAATTTTAGACCGTTTTTTAGTGAAATTTGAATAACTTTGAAAACATTTTGTACTTCAAGCGCTTTTCAGACTTAAAACTTCAAAAAACGAGACTTACAATTTAATTCCATAATTGATTCATGTCCTTTAAACTCTATAGTTGAGTACAAAAACGTCTTAAAATAAAAGCATAAAATAAGTATTATTATATTTGACAAAAAAATATAATGATCAAAATCATAAATCATCAAAGTAAGTGAAGACTGACGACAGAAATTCCTTAGAAATGCAAAAACCATTTGGGAATTCTAAGCAAACGAACGCTAAAAAGATAGAAGAATAAAAGTTATTGATTCAAGTAATATTGCTCTTACCGAAGTAATTTTTGATCAGGATTAAGCATGTTTATATTTAAGAACAAAACAGTCTTCATTTAATATAATTTATAATTTCTTAGGAATTTTGTTCTTATTTTTTAATGCTTAACTGCTATTTATGTTTCTAAGAACGATTCACTCTAAAAGTAAGAAAATTAAAGAAAGAATAGTTTTAAAAAATGTTTAGACCCAAACAGGATAAATTTAAGAACTCTTTTTTGTAGAACGAAATGTACTGATTTTTTTTTCTGAGTGTGGCTCCTGACATTTCCCTTTTCTGGCAGCATTACTTTGATTTTTATAAATTTTATATGGCACACGCCTTTCTTTGACTGCCCTCCTCCATCTCCACCTCCATCTTCCCCTCCATCTCCATCTCCTCCTTTCTCCTTTCACCTTTCACCCCTTGAAGGCAGTGTTGGTTCGGTGAGTGCGCTCACTAATGAAATATGAATAATTAATATTGTGTGCTTCATTCTGTTTTACTTCATTTGGAGTTCATTATTTTTGGCTCGCTGCATTGCTGCGCCCTTTAGCGTATCCAATTCTCGTATCCAATTTTGTATCTTTATTTTGAATTTCATTTTGCAACAATTTCTAACTAATTTTTGTGTGGCATCTTAAGTTGGTTCGAGGCGAATCAGAAGCACTTAAATTGAGAAAAACTAGAGGGTTTTTTAATAAACAAGGAATCAGGGAATTGTATGATAATTAGAATATTAAAATGAACAATCGAGGAAGCTTATCCAATTTTCATTAAATTTGCTATATTAAAATTGGAATATACTTTCTTATTATTAACAGCTTTAAACAACTTTAATTTGTTTTTTTTTCAAATATTCGAAAAATATTCAAAAACAATTTTCATATACTACTTAACTTTTTAAAATATATAAAGAATACGATGCAGTCTAGATGATGAAATATATGATAATCTATAGTAGTGTTGAAGACTGTTGCATATTCGAAAACCTTAGCAATATTTCGTAGTATTTTAAATTCCCCCACGTTTTGTTAGAGTAAAAAAATCAAATGAAAATTTGTAATATAATTAGTTTAATTTTCTATGACGCAAAAAGTATGCTAATGATTATATCATTTAAAAAAAACAAAGACTCCATTTGTTTTTTGAAATTTCTTTTATTATTTTGAAAACATTTATATTTTATTTGATTATTGATTGATAACAGTATTTTCATATACAAACAACCAAAGTGAAGAAAACATTAAAATAAATACCAATTTAGTATTATAACAAATACTTGAATGGTATATCAATTACCGCCGACGTTAATCAACACTTAATCAAGCTACTTGTCAGACAGTGAAAATAATATTGTTTGACAATTAATGAGAACGATACAAGAGTAAAGTTCAGATAAGTAAAAATGTCTGAAAACGAGAATCTAACAGAGGATAATGAAATTTCCGAGCTGGAGAATCAGTTCATCATGCGATTCCCCAAGGTAAATAATCAATAACTAGACATAACTAACATATTTTCAAGCTATACGTATGTTATACGTATTTCCTGATAGGACATTGCAGAATCGGTACTTGAATCGGTTGAAGCCGGAGACATAAATGAGAAACTGACTATAGAATTAGACAGTGAGTTGCGATATGGCGAAGTGCGTATGAATGATCAAGTGTTGCATGCCAAATTCGTTGACTTGCCGACAGTTGTCGAGAGCTACAAGACGGCTGACAATATTAACCTATATAAGACGGCAGATATCAGCCAGATGTTGCTTTGCTCCATAGAACCGATACCGATGAAGGAGCACACTAACGAGGGGAAGGAGCTGGAGAAGCTTCTGAATTCCGACATGGAGGACGACAAGGAAAACAAATCACAGAACAAGGATATTCCAAAGGTAGATGAGAAATTCCTTTGGCCCCATGGCTTAACCCCGCCCACTAGGAATCTACGCAGGCGTCGAATCGCCAATGCCATGAAGGGGAAGAACGTGGAGCCGGCAGAGCAGGACATTCTTAAAGAGGTCAAATATCTGCTACGCATGGACAGTGAAGCTGTCCGTGTCCAATACGAGGTGCTAGATGATGACGGCCAGCCTGATGAACAGGATCCGATTGATGCTAAAGGATCCGACGATGACATCGACGAACTTGTCAGCAAACTATTTTAATTCTCATAGAATTAAATTTAATTGGCTTGAATTAAAGAAAACTAAAGCGGCTTATTGGGAATATGGCCAATTTATTTATGGCCAATTGTCTGTAAATATTAAATAATTCTCATATGAAACGAATAATGATAGTCAAAAAATAATGGTTGCTATTTTCTTATTGTAACTATTTTGTTGTATAACATTTAAATGGAGTTGTGAAAGTAATTAAAGTTGTTGCAACATTTTGCACAAAAACAAAGCAATATTGTTAAGCCAATTGGCACACACAGGAGAAAGACAGAAAGAGACAGAGAGAGAGAGAGAGAGGGAGAGAAGTGCGGCATGCAACAACAAAAATGCCAGACATCTGGGCGTTAATTTGCCAAGCGATAAGACGCAGTGCATGCAAATATGGCCAGGACAAATGTGAAATGAGATGCGACTGCCTGCAACTTGCCACCTGCCACTTGCCACCTGCCACTTGCCACTTGCCACCCACCTGCTGCTGAATGTTGGTTGAAAAAGCCAGCTTAAACCTTTCGTTGAGTAAGTAAGTCTGATATGTTTTTGCTAGCCAATTTCCTAATGCCACATTATTTGTGTTGCACAATTTAGCATGTAATTATGCACGAGGCATAAAAACGTTGCACAACCATACACACACACACACACACACACACAACATCTTTGGGTGTGTGGCAAAGCACAATTTGAATTACAATCCCAAAATACAGAAATCTGTATACGGTTTTCTGAATCGGTTTCCCATCCTTGAGTCACTCTCCCCATTTTCCCCTCTCATTGCCCTCTGTCCGTCCGTCTGTCCGTCCGTCCGTTCGACTGGCGGTTTGTCTATGCGTGAGCGTGGCAAATGCATTTTGCTCTTTGAATTTTAATTGCTGACCTCGCTCCAAGTCCAAACACTTGATGTTCTTTTTTGATACCCTTTAAAAGGCCATTATGATATTCTCACGAAATTTGTAATACAATAGAAAAATTGTGAGAGAAAGCTTAAAATATATACATACCTGTTCCAAATCTCTTAGATTTGAATCTATCTTGACGAAACTTGAAACAGGTTAACATTTTGTTATGCAGGCAGTACATTAGGGGAATCGGACGGATCGGATAACTATATCTTATAGCTGCGTTAGGAACCATCCGTTAAATATCTATGTCTACCATTAAAGATTCCGTATGTATCTTAACCAAAATCTAACATTAAATAAAATTGAATATTTTTTTGAAATACTCTTTCGTTTTTCAACATATTTGAATTATTTTGCTTGGGATGATATTGTTGACTATACACGATCGGTTTTTCACCACCTCTTTTTACTAATAATATTAACAATCGGCGTCGTTTAAACACACGAAATTTTAAAGCATCGTTTTTATTTAACGAAGCTCAAATATTGAAAGAGTGTGGCCAGATTTTGTAGGAACAGAGGCCGATAGGATTTTAAAAATTAACGTTGAAAAACTGAACGTGTGTAAGCTGTTTTAATGACACTTTTTAGTTAAACTGTTTTAATAAAATTCACTGGTAAAGCTTGCTTCATACGAGCGTTTTTCCCTAGACACTCAGAGTTAAAAAGCGTTTACTTTTCACCGGTTTTTTGTTTGGTCAAATACCTTCTAGGTTGACGCATTTTTGTATGCAATTTTTCAGAGTG
Organism: Drosophila kuntzei; assembly: GCA_035042165.1. Classification (NCBI taxonomy): domain Eukaryota; kingdom Metazoa; phylum Arthropoda; class Insecta; order Diptera; family Drosophilidae; genus Drosophila; species Drosophila kuntzei. Next base: position 1,257,793 of record JAWNLU010001329.1, on the reverse strand, counting down.
TGACCAGATTCTGTGAGAATAAAACCCGATTGGATTTTTGTTTGAATACCGCATCAAATAATGTGAATGGCAAAATTTCCGTGCAAAAATGTTCGTCTGAAGCAAGCTTTAAAGACACTTTTTATTGAAACTGTTTTAACAACTTTCATTGATAAGGGTAATTAATCATTTTACTAAAAATATAAACAATCGACGACGTCAAAACACACGAATTTTTAAAGAGTGGGTTTTTAAAATTTAAACATTTATAGAGTTTGGCCATTGGATTTTGTAAAAACAGAAGCCGATGGGATTTAAAAAATTTATTTTTTTAGGAAAAACGGTTTGCTTGTCACTTTTTATTTAAACTGATTAAATAAATTCATTGGTTAGGTAATTAATGTTCGGCATACCGAAAATAACTTCAATTTATTGCTTTTTTTCTTTAACAAAATTTAGCTTAGCTGAATCGGAAAGGGGGTTTGGGGGGGGTGGACAAGGGTTGCGGTCGGTTCTTGCCCCTTCTCAGTCATAACGCTTTTAGTGTCGCCGACATCGACTAATTTGTCACTTTTGTCACTTGGGCGCTGCTTGGATAAAAAAGTGGTGAAGGAGAGGAAAAGGAAGGAGTGAAAAGAAGGGGGGAGAGAAGTGGGTGAGCATATGCTGTGGCAACCCTTTTCAAGGGCATTTTGTATTCAAATAATGTTTGACGTTTTTGCTGTTGTTGTCTTTGCCATCGTCCCTTGCACTTGCCACACTTGCTACGTGTACGTCGACCATTTATTTTATTTATTTTTTTTTTTTTTTTTTGGTCACCTTTCCCGCCCTTGACAACCCTTTAACACCCACTTTTTGTTCTTGCTCTTGCTTTATTTTTATTTTTGTTTTTATTATTATTATTATTTTGTGCGTTGAGTTGCCAGTTTATTCGGAGTCGTCAACATTTTGGTCTCCTTCCCCGTCTTGGCCCCTTGGCGTGGCACGTACCATTTAAAATTCTCTGGTATTTGGCATTCGCACGTAATTAGCTGTTAATTTGGCCGCCGGTTGGCAACTGAGCCGCGAATTTTACTTTCCACTTGAATTCAGTTTCGTCGCAAATTGGGAAAACGCGGCCAATGACAGTGAAAGGGCACAAGGGAAAGCGAAAGAAAACAGAAAACAGACAGCAACAGACATATTAACTTCAAGGCTTCTTACTTGTATTTCAAGGCCTTCAAGTCTGTTTACTCAGCTGCATGTTAAAGTTAAAAGCAACTTTAACTTGCGGTTGCATTTAACTTCATTCATGTTAGTTATGTTAATGCAATGCGAAACTCTCTGGCAACTCTTGATAAATGTTTGCCAACTTATGTATCATGTAACTCATGTTTTTATGCATCATGAGCAAATTTCTTTCTTTAAAATATTAACAAAAATAATATGTTTTATTTTATACATTTTAAACTGTATTTTAAAAAATTAAAAATCATCGATCATGGAAAAACAATTATGAAAATAATTTAGTTTTTTTGATATGAATTAAACAAATGTCATGCTAACCCAAAAATGTCTATAAATTTGTATATCAAGTATATATATAAAATTCTTTGTCCTGACTGACTGACTGACATATCAACGTGTAGGCCAAACGGCTAAAGGTAAAAAGCTGAAATTTCCACCTGGAAGTGTGTTTACCTGAGGTCAGAGGTCATGATATTGCTTTGTATGAAAAACTGATTTGTTTCTTAAGATATCCAAAGCAAACTTACAGATTATATGTTTGGGACTATCTTTTACATTCTGACCAAATTCGGTCAAAGTCGGATAACTATATTATATAGCTGCCATTGGAATAATCGGATGCATATTAACCTTAGTATGAAACACTTTCTTGTTTTCCGAGATATCTCAACCAATCTTAAGTATCTGAGTTAGTCCTTTACATACTGACAAAAGTCGGTTCAAATCGGTCAACTATATCATATAGCCGTCATAGGAAAGATCGGGCGAAAATCAAGTTTTTGTACGACCTTTTTGTTTTCTGAGATATTTCATTATATTAAGAATTTGTTTAAAAAATTAATTTGATAAGTTAAGCTTAGAAAAAATCTTTGTAGCTGAAAACTCTTAATATGATTTGATAGTATAATAATATATATTTTTTAACACACTACATGTTATTTTAAACATTTTCAGTGTCATATCTAGACTTTTTATAAGACGGGTATATAACAAATTTTTTCGTGACAGTGTGGGAATCAAACCCTAGTTATTTTCTAGTTATATTCATACTTAAATTCTTATTAAGTGATTTATTTGTTTATTTATTTAGTTATTTATTGATTCATTTAGTTTCGATTAAAGCTTTAATGCTTTGTTCACCCCTCACTCTCTCTCTCCCTCTCTTTCATCTCTCTCTCTCTCTCTCTTTATCTCTCTCTCTATCTCTCTCTCTATCTCTCTCTCTCTGTCTCTCATTCCTATTAACTCTTTAGCTGTTTTTATCTCACTTTCTGTTTGGTTCTATCAATAATTGAGTTAACTTTAATTGCGGCTTTGTGCTATATGAGAGTTACACGGATTTGTGTGTATGTGTGGTAAGGTGAGAAGGTGATGGAAAGAGGAAGGATGGAGGGGGGAGAGGTTGAAGTAACCCCCCGCGGATGACACTAAATTACTTGACCTGGCCACACCAACCACAAGCAAAGGTATGGCAACCGTAAACTTTGCAGCTAATTATAAATGAAATCGGATATCAAAGACGACTGAAACACGCCTTTGTGCAACACCAGGCAACACACACACACACACACACACACACACACACACACATTGAGATAATGACAATTCATTTGAAGCCAATGGCGTGGCAAGAGTTGGAGAGAGGAGCGAAGAGAAAAGAGAAAGGGGGAAAAGACGAAGCTGCGGTTCTAAGCAAACAAACAAACAATGGACGCCGCTTGTTGTCCTGCTGTGCCAAAGGGGGTGTGTGTGTGTGTGTGCGAGTGTGTGTGCGAGTGTGTGTGTGTGTATAGGCGTGGGGCATGCCACGAAAGGCAAGAACAAAGTGGAAAATTCATAAAATGTCATTGTCGCTTTATTAAAACGCGCCAAAAAGCAGGACAAGACACACACACACACACACGCACACACATATATGGATAATAGCTAATGTGTAGGATGAGGATAAAGAGGAGTAGGAGGAGTTGGAGGAGGAGAAGTCCTTGGCTGGTTTGTTTTGTTGGGCTGGCAAATTGGGCGGCGTCGACAACGTTGTCTGCGTTTTGCCATCGACAGCTGTTGGCGTCATTTACAAAAGCTTTTTGGCCGTTTTATGGGATTTTGCAACAGTTTCATTTTCATTTTGGCTCTGTATGTGTGTGTGTGTGCCACACGATGTGGCAGTGAAGAGACAGACAGAGAGAGAGAGGGAGAGAGGAAGTTGGCTGCATAATGCTGCCATTAGAAGTTGGAAGTTGCCGTCAAGGCACTTGCTAACGCCAAAAGATGATGAGAACAATATCGAGAAGTGCCTATATGCATGTGTGTGTGTGTGTGTGTGTGTGTGTGTGTTGAGTGTGTGTGTGTGTGTGCGTGTGTGTGTCATGTTGCGACAACGATAATAGCTGGCAACGTTTGTTGATTCCCTCGTCGTTCTCATCGTCGCCATTGCCATCACCATTCTCATCTCTCCCCTTCCCATTAGATGGCATATCCTCCTATTCTCCTCCTTCTCCTCCTCCTTCTCCTCCACCTCCTCTTCATCCTTGTCCTTGTCATATTTGAACTTTTAATATTGACGCCATTTAACACGTTCTGCTGCAAATTTTATAAATGACTCTGTCTGTCGCTCTGAGGTTGTGTCTCTAGAGGAGCGGGAGATACCAACAGTTTCATTTATTCTCCCACATTCTCCACCCACAGATCATTTCTTGGGCGCTGATTTTGTGGTCGTGTCTGTGTGGCAACTAACGAATAATTGAATGGTATATGAATGCATTCGTATTACATTATTGAGCTCCATGTAACTTGAAATTATTCAAAAACTTTGCTATTCAGTGTGAAATGTGAATCACGCAATCATTTGATGTCAAGAAGTGTCATTAAGTCAGAAAGGATTCAACTTAGTCGCCTGACCAGTTTCAGGAATCCTGGAACCCAAGGTTTTGGTTTAGAACTTGGTTCAATTTTACTACATAATAAAAATTATTCCATTTCATCAAAGATTTTCCAAAGAATTCTTAAGGTTTTATGGAATGTAACTAAGGATACTAATTATATAAAATTAAATTTAAAAAAATATATTTATTTAGTAAGTAACAGTTAACCTGTAATAACCGTTTCAAAACCGTTTCAATAATTGAGCTCTAGTTGCTAAAGTCCTATTGTCAAGTTACACATAAATATGCTTAAGATTAATAAACATATTTAAGTACTTCAGGGCATGACTAAGATACATATTTGTAAATTCTTGACTGGTGATTAACTGGTGCCTACAATGGAAGCATTTTCGCAATTGCTGTCACTGATAATCCTTGTAGGAGTTTAAGGCACTCGATTGAATGCATATGAACTGCATATGTATATACAATCTTGGACTATACACTGAAAAAGAGACCAACTTCTAAAATTAAGAACATTCATCTTAATTATTTTGTTCTTAAAATAAGACCATTTTAAGATCAAATTACTAATACTAAGAATCAGGGATTAAAACCAAAACGCATATCGGTTTCAATTACAGTTTCGGGTAAGCTCGAATTAAGGTTTTCGGTTATCGAATCTTGGTATATCGGTTTCGTAACGGTTATCGTTTTTTTGTAAGTTTCGGCTTAAAAATACTAGTATGGCTTCGGCTCAAAAAAAAAAATAATTAAAGTTTTCGGTTGATCTAAATAAGATGCGTTATTTATTGCTTTACATGAAAAAAAACTTGATGCTTTTATTAGCCTGGAAAATAATGTTATCTGATTACTGGAATGGTCCAGCGTAATGTAGATTTTATCATAATTGGATCTTATAAAAATTTGGTTAATTTGGTTTGAAAATTTCGATTATTTTGATTTTACTGATTTTTAATAACTTCGAACTGCCATAACTTAGTCAAAAGTCAATCAATTTTCATGCGCAATGTAAATTTTAGCACAATTTTACCCCTAAATTCGTTCTGCATTTAAATTTTTATCATTTTCAAAATTCGAATTTTTTCGAAAAAATCAAAAAAGACAAAGGGGTAACACTGTAAATATTCGAAAAAATTCGATTTTCAAAAATGTTTAAAAATGAACAACATTTAAATGCAGAACGAATTAAGAGGTAAAATCATGCT